>JARKHS020026327.1:0-45000 GCA_030143305.2 Amblyomma americanum | reverse complement strand
TCTATTGCAGAATTGCCATGTTACATTGTCTGCCCCGCCTGTGCTGCACTTCTCGCCGCTACTGGCTGGCAAAGCCTACACGAGAGAGAGAGAGAGAGAAGGTCATATTGCATATGCCACATGAAGAAGCGTGAATTCGGCGGCGTTGCTTTGAACGCGGGCATTTTGAAAGCCTGCGTCTTTTGAAGTGATACAGCCAAACTACTGATCCACATCGCCGCAGATAATCCCGTTTTTGTGATTCGGAAAACTGAAATGCCCATTCGTAACGGCCGGCTGCAAATCTCTGTTTGCAAACAGGCGCCTAACTGCAGTAAATATAAAGATAACTATGGAAATTTTGTTAACCATGTTAATAGTTATCATTACTCACTGGTCTTGTGATGCCCGCGAAAATTCGTATCTTTGTGACGGAGAAGCCGTATTTATACCTAAAAATGCTATTGTTAAAATTAGTACTGTGCTCCCTGAAACAACTGCTATTCCTAAAAAAAGGTAGAACAGAATTTTCCAAGATGTTAGCTTCAATGGTTCTCGACGCAATACTATCTGCTTCAAGTATACAAGCTTTTCAAGTATAATGCCTCTCTAGATATACTGAAGTGGAACGCCGTTCCGTTGATTTTTCTAGGCTGCAGTGTTTTATAACCACTGTTGCCCTGGCGGCTCCTTAAACGCTATTCTTGGTGTCTTGTGAGCACAATGCAAACGACAATAATTTACAATGGTATTTAGTAAAATGCAGGACACATCAAACAATCTAAAGTAACTCTTCGCACAACTTCTCACAATTCTCACAACTTATGAGGCTCTTAGCATTGAAAGAACGCCACTGAAGGAGAACCATTTAATCCTGAAAGTAGTACATGTCCCCCATGATTTCTCCGCGATTATTCGATCTTTACTATCAAACTGTGTTTAATTAGCAATAAAGTCTGCCTGCCCAGAAAAGAACTAAAAAGTTTGAACGATACAAGAAAAAATACCCCATTTCACTGACTTAACGTTCCGAACGCTGGTGTTAACAGTGAAGCTGCCTACCGTTCCCTAATCACAAGGCTAAGTTTCATAGCACTTCTAAAAACCAGCTTATCGATTGGCTGAGCGGTTATTTATCCA
The DNA here is from genome assembly GCA_030143305.2 of Amblyomma americanum. Classification (NCBI taxonomy): domain Eukaryota; kingdom Metazoa; phylum Arthropoda; class Arachnida; order Ixodida; family Ixodidae; genus Amblyomma; species Amblyomma americanum. The sequence continues at coordinate 43,881 of JARKHS020026327.1, read as the reverse complement.
CGCATGCTTCTTTCCTTTTTTGAGCAATAGAGAATCTTTTCCCCGACATATACTATAGGGCTATTATTTTCTATTTTTTAAACACTCGTCAGAAGCTTACTGTAATGCAAATGACTTCGGTGTCCCCCGCGCGGGCTTCTGGATTCGCCCGACGGCGCCGTGCAAATTCGCGCGGTGATTTCGTTCAGAAATCACTAGCATAATCAACTCAAGCTGCTGAACAACTCGGAGCGATGCAGCAGCAGCTCATACAAGCCCAGGCACAGCTAATACAGTCCATGATGGACAGGATAGAAGTTACGATCAACACACGCTTGGGAAAACATGAAGCCGGCATCAATAAGCTTTCCGAACTTATACCCCTTGAGGAATTGCCTACCAAGCAACGCAGAGTTCAACCCGATGCCTGTTCTGATCCAGTATATCCAGACCAGCAACATGGCACAGAACAACAGCACGCGAAAAGGTCGGCGGCGACACCAGTCCATTACACCTAAAGAAACAATTATATGGCAATGGAACTGTCGCAGCATACGCCGAAAACAAGCGCAACTAGCAGCATGTATCGCAAACTCCCCTAATCCCCCCCATGTCGTCGCTCTGCAAGAGACGGAAACAAATCGCATTCATATCCGCGGTTATCACACCACAGTCCTTAGGCCACGTACGGTAATCTTGACAATCGCATCCATGGCGGTGCTAGACCGCACACCGACAAACACGCCCGCAAGCACGGACACACAGTATACCGCGATAGAGCTCAGCTCACCCGGGCACACTTATGGCCTCACTATTCTTAACATATAAAGCAATCCCAAAGATAAAGGCAAAGTTATTCCGGGCATCCTGGGCTACATTCGATCCTCAAAGCTCCTTGTGGTGGACGATTTTAATGCATGTCACACGCACTGGGGATACACCTCGGATACCCCCAAAGGTAACCTCATCTCTACCGCAATGGCTGATTACAACTTGGCCTGATCACAAACCCCACCGTACCCACTCGCATTGCACAAGTGTCACCCGCAACACCACACCCGTTCTCGCATGGTCCACACCGAACATAAACGTTAGATCTCACACGGTGCTCCAAGACAGCCTTGGGGGTGACCACTTTCCAGTCTCCACTACTATTGCTTATGATTCCAAAATTTTCAGCCCTCGTTCACAGCTCCTCACTGACTGGGATATATTGCGCCCATACTTGGCAGCTGATTCTACCGAACCCCGTACTGTCACCAACTGGACATACCGTCTCTCGGAGGCTACCCAGGCGAACAGCAAATGCATTAAAACACCCCTTCGGCACCGCAGGTTAATCCGCATCTGGCTCATCTCTGGGTGGCCCGACAGGGAATTCTCAAGCGCTGGAGTCATCAGCGACACAATCAAAAATTGAGACTCCGAATAGCCGCCCTCACTCGTGAGCCAGAAGAATACGTCAACACCTTAGCCCGCGCAAACTGGACAATATTTTGCAACGACTTCAAGGATACACTATGCACTAAAAGCACGGGGTCTCTTGTACGCGCTCTCTTAGATCCAAAAAACCACTAAATCTGAGACACAACTAAGCACACAACGTCTAATACAACTAGAGCTTAAAAAGGGCACAGACGTAATTGGCCAACTGCGGGGCACTTATATACCCCCATCCTTTCAGTCAGCAGATCCACCCAATCTACCTCCACCTAACCCGAAACTTGATGCCTACATTACGTTAACCGAAGTCCGCCGAACACTCTTCAGTAATCACCGCTCTACGGCACCGGGGCCTGATGGCATAACGTACAAGGCACTACTCAATCTGGACGATGTCTCCCTCCAGGAACTCACGGAGCTCTTTAATAACCACTTGCACGCTGCGACGCTCCCGTCAGCTTGGACCCATGCCAGCATGCGATTTATAACCAAACAGGGCAAACCCCTCACCCCTCAAAATTTGCGCCCCATCTCCTGAACGAGCTGTGTCGGCAAGCTCTTCGAGCATGTTATTCTCAACCGCCTGCACCCGTTCTTAGAAACAACAGGCTTCCTCTCCAGCGTTGAATTTGGCGTTCGTCCAAACATATCGGCGCAAGACGTACTTCTCGCCCTTAAAAGGTCTCTTTTTTACGCCAAGCGCCGTAAAACTGCTACGCGAGCCATACTGGCCCCAGATATTCATAAGGCTTTGACACTATAAGCCATGACCATATCCTGACGACATTACCCACCATCGGCTGTGGCACCTGCAGATGGCAATATGTTCGGGCCTTCCTTCAGGAATGCACGGCAAAACTCTATCTTGGGGATGTTGCCTCCCAGCCTTTCCCCCTGCCTAACCGTGGAACCCCACAAGGGGCGGTGCTATCACCTTTACTTTTTAACATTGCCCTAGCGCCACTGGAAAAGGCCCTTGCTGCTATCCCAGGGCTCCACACAGCCATATACGCAGCTGATATGACCCTCTGGACCACGGGAAGATCCATTGGAACAGCCCAGGATATTCTGCAATCTGCCATAGACATCACCACCACCCAATTAGCAAACAAAGGCCTCCGGTGCCCTCCAAATAAATCGGAACTCTTGAATCTGAAACCTCTGCCCCATTCAACTGCACATGTACAGGAATCCAGTGCCCATTGTGTCTCAGGTGAAGATTCTCGGCCTTCTCAATAACAACACACTCGATGCTACCCCCACCCTTCAGCTCTTGCAAAGACAGACCAAACAGGTGGCTGCACTAATCTAGCGGGTGGGAGCACGCAATCATGGGCTGTCTGAACGCGAGACCCTCAATATGACAAATGCATTAATCATCAGCCGCATTACATACCACCTCCCATACCGCATACTCACTCAACGCCAAACACAACAGGCAGACATCCTAAAACGCAAGCCTGTCACATCCGCCCTAGGCCTTCCACGGACGGTTAGCACGAAACGCCTCCTAGCTACTGGTAGCCACAATACCGTGATCGAATTAATAGAGGCTCAACGCACCAACCAATTAGTCAGTCTGAGTCGCACGGAACCAGGACAATGCCTACTGCGACAGCTCAGTTTCAATGCACCCATTCCAACCCCAACAAGTCCTACACCTTACATGATATCTCTGCGCATGCAGGATCACATATATCAGAAGCCCCCACCGCGCAATATGAGCGCTAGCCTCCATCAGGGTAGGCGGCAGGCTCGAGCGAGCTATTACACAAAAACATACAGCAACCGCTCCGATATCCTTTACGTCGACGTGGCAGAAAATTATAAAGTAACATTCTTCACGGCAGCCTCAGCCTATGAAAACAGCACAGTGGGGGCCGCCGCCACTATCTGAACTAATTTGCCTGCAGAGGCGGAAGGAGCCGCCATCGCACTTGCGCTGGCCCACTCTACCATTGACAGAAACATAACCGAAATTTGCACAGATTCCCAGGCCGCATACCGCCACTATCTAAAGGGCGTGGCGACGCCGGCCACACACCGTATTCTTGCCACAGCCACCTCTCTCGACCGAACAGTTACTCTGTCGTGGATCCCTGGGCATGCCTCTATCCCCGGTTATGAGCGCGTTCATGCGCTGGCCCGAGAACTCTCCTCCCGGACCCCGGACGATCAGGCACCTAACCCTGCCCACGAGGCCCCATCTGTCCTTTTTACATATCGTCAAATCACCGCATTCTACAAACTCAGCCGCATGACGTTACCACCACCCCACAGTGCTTTGTCACCCTTATCCAGCGCCACATAGAGACAATTATAGACGGGTTGCTTTATTTCACCCTACCGTCTCTCATGCTTTCACCCCACGTTTCCTCCTCATTGTAACACCTGTGACATGCCCAGATCCACACTTTTCCACTACCTTTGGGAATGTCCTTCCCTACAGGCAGTACCCCCATCCCCAATCCCACTCATTCTTCCTGGGAGGCTGCTTTACGGACCGCTCAGCCCGCCGGGCGGAAATGGCTGGAGGATCAGGCCTTATGTGAGGCGCAAGCCCGTGGACTCCTGGACAAGTAGGAGACCACCCTGGAAGATTTTTTCTTTCCTTTCTTCCTAATAAATGCTCTTTCCATCCATCCATCCACCCAAAATTCAGTCGTCAGTGCCATGTGGCATGCAGTTCATGTTTGCTCATTCATTTGTCACCTTTCACTAATAAGGGGTCGCTAAATAGGTGTCGCTGTTTAATCCCTCACTACCTGCAGCTCAAGTACTCTTAATGAGATTTGCATTCGGATAAACTTTACTGTTAATGTGATTACATTATAAAATCGTTTTTTAAATCACTAGTTACTATTCGCTATTTTGGCGATCACTAATTAGGTGCTGCTATTTGGTCATTTATTACGTCGAGCTCAAGTACTGTTAATTTTACTACATTTTTAACATTTTTGTTAATTGTATTCACTAGTTACTTCTCGCTAATAAGGAATCGGTAATTAGGTGGCACTATTCAGTTCTTTACTAAATCTAGTTCAGGTACTATGTATGTCATTACATTCAGAGCAATTTAGCCTTTTCCGTTCACTAACTATTAAATAATTAGGGGCCAGTAATTAGGTGTTACTATTTAGTCCTTTACTACCTCCAGTTCAGGTGCTGTCCATTTGATTACATTCGGAGCATTTTGGGTATTTATTAAACAAATTACTTCTCACTAATTAGGGATCGGTAATTATGCAATACCGTTTGGTCCTTTATTACAGAGCTTTGCGGAGAGTTTTATTCACTAATTAGGGGTCACCACTTTGACTTCTACAACACAAGTACTAGCAATTTCAATTACACTCAGTGCACTTTTGGCATTCTGGCCATTTTTATTCACCAACTACACTTAAGAAGTTAACAGCCAGTGATTATCAGTCACTACTCAATCACTCATTACCTATGCACTGTTAATCAGTACTGCTCTTTTACTTATCTCCTATGCAAACACATCACACTCGCCATATTTCCAGCGCACTCAACCCGCGACATCGGACGCACGGCGCCGGGTTTTCACTCAACGGTCCATAAAACGATTTCGCATCAAAATTCAGCAGGTCAAGTGTGCAAGCTCCTATTATTACGGTCGATTAGCGGTCCGGTGCTTCTGGCACTGTTCCATATGACACTCGGTCATATCGTTCAGATGCAATTCACTAGAGCCACGTTCACATTAGGAGAACGAGTACTTCGTCTTGCTCTGCACTCGCGACTATTTTGACATAAGGCCTGCCAAAAATAATTACAGCTCTTTATATGCGCGCACGGTCTGAGCAAATCCTAACGCTGATAGCTATTGCCAACGGCACTAATAAGGTCAATACACGCAATTCAATATTTTATTTCGTGGCAGAGAAAGTTCACGAAGCTTTAAATCCACAAAAAAAATTGTTTAGCATACGAATGTCCAATTCGGACGGCATAAAAAGAAACCAAAACTGCCCACAAAATAACTTTCAGCATTACCAATGCTTTTACCACCATCTACAAAGATTTCTTATGCCAGTGGGAACCCGCAGCCAGCTCCAAAACACGCGCCAGCATTCCATGCTGCAGATGGGTACAAGCGCCTGGACGAAAAAGCGTGCCGTGTGCAGCGTTAGGCACCGGGACGCGAGGAGAAACTAGGAGGAAGGCGTCGCGCAGAAGAGAGTGTCGTTACCAGAGATAGGCATCCTCATGAGGGCGAACCCTCATGAGGGCGTCCTCACCCTCACCTCATGAGGATTTCACTCGGTGAGGTGAGGGAGGATGGGCGGATGAATATACGTGAGGACGAGGGTGAAGGAGGGAAGACATGGTGAGCTGAGGGCGAGGGAGGGTAGACATGATGGGGTATGGGTGAGGGAGGGCAGAATTCCCTATTCGAGGGCGAGGGTGGTGGCCCAAACCTTTCTCCGGGCTAACGCTTTTGCCTGTGCCGCCCGCTATAAATTCCCGTTTTAAAGCGCGACTTCTTAGGGTGAAGATCCCGGGGAAGACGTAGTTTCTGCACTCTGGAGGCACACGCGGTGAACACGAAACGCGGGTGCTGCACACCTTCTCCGCCGGCGTGATGCACTACACCACCAAAAAAAGTGCTCTTCTAACTCAAAAACATTTTTTAAATGGTTAAAGTATTCGGTGAAACACCCTGTATAGGGCGATAGCAACGGGCCACTGGCCGCGCCATGCGGGCGGGTGCCAGTCCAACGGAAACCACTGTACCGCAGTCACCATTTTCCTTATCAGCACTGAGTCTGTCGGATGATCAGAGTGTAGAGTAAAACACGTAGAAATTATACCTAATAAGGCTGTTGAATTCTCAAGTTCTAGGCCTTCTTTGTCGGAACGAAGTCAGATTTCAGCTCAGTGAGGTTTCTCAGAATTGGCTTCTGCGCAAAAAGTGCTTTTGCGAAATTACACTGTCAAATCAAAGCCTGTTGGCGGCGTTAGTGTGGAATTTCTTATTCAGGCTGTGAGTAGTTCAATGCGCTCATATGTTCTTTCTTTGCTCTATTATCTCAGGAAAGCGGTGCCGGAATGTGGTGGGAAAGGGCAAGAACTGTATTCTTACCATGCGAATAAAGCAGCGCCTTAACCACCTTGGTCTGAATCATCGCTCACTGTCACATATATTAAGGACCCTAAAATAAATTTGAAAGGAAAAAGGTGTCAAGAGGACGACGCGAATTAACCGAAGAATAAAGAGGAAGAAGAAGCATTCGTTGATGTGGAGAGCGATGATTGGTGGAGAAGCATTCGGTGCGGTGGAAAGAGATGATTGGTGGAGAAGAGAAGACGACAACAAGGCTTACGTGAACTAACACCGAGGCTATAAAAGGGCGAGTGAGAGCGAGGCACTGGGGGAACAGCAGAGAAGCGGAGGCTCCGGCGGGTCAGGGACACATCGGCTGGAAGAGAGCGACGCCGGCTACTGCTCCGGTGAGCTCGCGTTCTACGACAGCGCATCGTGGACCTCCTGCCGTGCCTGAGCCCGTTCCGGGGAGTCAACGGAGGACGCTACCACCTGCTACGGCCATGGGTGTCTCCAGCGCTGTTGCAACCCATCCTGGTGGTGCCCCCAACGCCAACAACACCGGCATCACCTCCACGGACGCTTGGACCTGGAGCTTGTACGACGCAGCCAGCGACGCCAGCCCGAGCACGTCGATCGCCGCCAGCGACGCCAGTCCAAGCACGGCGAACGCCGCCTCGACGCCGCCTACTGGATCCATACAACGCCGCAGCCACACTGAACCAACCGTGAGCACGAACGCCGACCGCTAATAGTAGAACATAGTTGTAGACGCTAGTAGCAGTGTGTCCGGGTCGTGTATATTTATAGTCTTTGTGTTTATGTTAGTTTCGTTAGTTTTGTGTTCTAGTGAGTGTGCCATGTAGGGTGTATTAAATGTGCGTTTGTGTGGGTACACCCGTCGCCTAGTCCATTCTTTCGGTCCTAGTGTTCTCCGGGGAGATCCGTGACACTCACTCCGCCTTGCATTGTACGATGTGCAAAAAAAGAAAAAGTTTTACTTCTCTCCAAATAATATCAATAACTCTTGGATTATTCCTGTCCCTGGTTAGAGCTGTGACCGCGTAATCGCGCGCCTGATTTTATGTACCAAATTTCTAGCAGACATGGTAGGTAATTGACACTCAGCGTTTGAGCAAGGCGTAGACGTGCAAGCAAAAAAAAATCACGGACGGTCTCGCTGGGGGTTAACCATGAATTATCGTGCGCTATCACCGTTAGTCCTGTGTTGGTTCTATGCTGTTGCTTGACCTGAACATGCTTACTTTGGTTTATATGTCATATGGCGTAAGTTTTCGTGTTATTGCATCATTTATATTTTACTGCGGTATAATTGGTCATTCTTTACATTCACAGATACCTGGACGTCATGATTGCGCTCCAGGCGCAGAGGTGCTGCGCTTAAGCTACGCACCACTGCCCTGCGATGTCAGATGCTGCCATCCGTGAGGCTTGTGAAACCTATGTTGTTCCTGAGGAATCTCTATCGACTAATCGTTAAATTGAACTGCCACGGTGGGCAGTTTGCTCGCAATCGGATGGGCAGTGTGTGATGACGTCAGCACGTCATATGGCCAATGTGGCCCACGAGCTAGAAGCGGGCTTTGGACAGACACACAACCACTTTTCGGCGGATTGGAAGCAATAGAGAACTAAAATGGCAACCACAGGAATCGTTCACTCTCGACTCGGGGAGTTGGTGATTACTGCCGCGAATCTTTTCAGTGTTTGCTCATTCTTCAAATGTGCTGCCACGCAGCTTTATCGGATTCTTTGCGACGCAAGACGCGACTAGATTTATCTCGATTGATCGCAGTCAGGCACAGCTGATTCTACGTTGTTCTAGAATGTTCCAGTAACTTTGCGCGCTTTATATAGAAAGTTCGCTATCAGCTTTAAAATGAGCACGGCCGACAGCGGCGGGGATTCTGTTCGACGACCGCCAAGCACATTTGTTGCTACGCTGCTGCCGAGTGATTCAGTCAATTGTGGGTTAAATTCAGTCCCAAATAAAGTTTTGTATAGACGCCATCTTCGCTGTCGTTCTGCTCCTAGGATTGCAGTCACCACTTCGTGACATCTGGTGGAGGTGCTGGGAAGCCTTCCATGTTCCGTACACCCCCTTCAAGTCGTGACGCCAGCACTCAGCGCTTGGCACCCAGGACGAGCCAGCAGCTTAGCGAGCAAGCCAACGTCGCCAAGGAGAGGAGCCTGAGTTCGGGACCCTGCCGGACCACACCAGACAGCGAAAAGACGCTACTGCTAGCACCGTAACCTCGCCAAAGATGTCGACACCGATCATACTGCAGCAGCCGCGGGTGCCGCCAACTTTCAATGAATCCCTAGGTGAAGACCCCGAAGAATGATGGGACCAATTTGAGCGCGTGGCATCATTCAACAAGAGGAATGATGCGGCAAAAATAGGACACGTATTTTTCTGATTGGATAGCTCCGCAAGCACACGATACGAAAACCACGAGTCGCCCCTAACGACATGGGACTTATTCATGAGGGAACTATTGAAGGTATTCACCTGTGTTGTGAAGAAGGAAAGAGCCGAACGACACCTCCAATCTAGGATCCAGCTTCCGAGTGAGCCCGTCCGTGGTTACGTCGAAGAGATGAAGCCCCTATTTCGCCATGCCGACCCCGAGATGACTGAGGAAAAGAAAGTTCAGTTTTTAATGCGCGGCGTATAAGAACAACTGTTTGGCAGCCTCGTCCGCCAACCGCTAAAAACAGTCGAGGAATTTATGCAAGAAGCCTGCACGATTTAGAAGACGCTCGACGTCCGAGCTCGGCAGTACAATCGCTCTTCCTCTGTCTTTGCTGTTCGTTCGGAAACGACGGCCACCCCCAGCGACAATTTGCGGGAAGTTATCCGCGAAATCGTCCGAGAGCAGCTACGCCGATTACTGCCATCCTCCGCACAGCCGCAAGCAGCGACTCTGACGGATGTGGTACGGGAAGAAGTGCAACAGGCACTTGGCACCCCGACGGCCACAGAACCCCAGGCCATGACCTACGCCGCTGCAGTAAGGACTCCTCAGCCCCAACGACAACCCCAACGTCCACCCTGAGATGAGCCGCTTGTTCCACAACACCGACTCCCAGCCGCCGCCCACCGAGCCTATGACCGACGCTGAAGCCCCAGGAAATGCGACGCCTGGAGGACTTCCGACAACCGACCGTTGTGCTTTCAATGCGGTCAAGCCGGCCATATTCTTCGTCACTGCCCGTACCGACGTATCGGTCTTCGAGCATTTGCCGTTGACGCCCCACGACCACGCTTCGGCCAACGTCCGCAGGAAATCGACGAGTACCTGCGTCGAGAGGAGTACGCGCCGAACCACCTTTCGCGCTCACCATCACCGACAACCTCGCGCTTTGCGTCTCCACGCGCAGCTACGTAGCCACGGTACGAGGAAGGTCTCCCAGCCCCCGTAGGGGAAACAAAAGACAGCAACCTCTCGAGGTGAGGTTGCTCCCGAGCGAAACGCCGAAGATCCTCCACCGACCACGCCCCATAACGACGCTGCACACGCTGCGCCGCATGAAGAACCTACGCTCACTGCACTGGCGTCGCACGAAAAATGGCAACCCCGACCACGACGCAAACTGCCTTCAAAACGACGCCGCCACACCGAAAAGCTTCGACCACACGCGCCACCCGCGACTCGCATAGGCGACGAAGCCGTGACCCGACGCCGAGGGCGACATGCAATGCAAGAGCCAGGACATCCGACTTAGAAGTGACTATCGACGGCCGGAAAGTTACCGCTCTTATCGACACAGGAGCCGATTACTCGGTGATGAAAAGAACATTCGCTGCGCAGCTGAGAAAAGTCACAACCAACGGCTTGGGATGGCCCACAAATTCGTACCGCAGGAGGCTACTTCATTAGGCCATCAGGTCGATGCACAGCGCGAGTGACTATCAAAGAGCATACCTATCATGTGACCTTTGTTGTGCTACCGTAATGCTCCCGCTAAGCGATCTTGGGCATGGATTTCCTTAATGAGCATCAGGTGATCATCGACATGCGACCCAAGCGGATTACGCTTTCGACGGACGAGGCCATCCCTTCGATGAAAACTATAGAACATCACGTTGCCCTGAGTGTCCTGGAGGAAGAAGTGAGCGTCCCACCCCGTTCAAGCGTTATTGTGACCGTAGGCGCCACGAAAGCCATTCACGCTGAAGCCATCACCGAGGGGAACACGCAGTTGCTCCTAGACCGAGGAATCAGCATTGCAAGAGGCCTCGCACATTTCCGTAATGGCCAGGCCGAGTAATGCTGACTAACTTCAGCGAAGAATACCGGCACATTAACCGAGAAACGACGATTGCTTTCTTCGACGAAATATACAACGTACGAGACTCCCTCGCCCTCTCCGACCCATCCGAAGAAGATTCGCGTGACCAAAAGAACTCGCCCACTTTCGACATCAACCCAGCCCTGCCCCAGAACAGACAAAACCAGATCTGAAATCTGCTTGGAAGCTACAGCGAGTGTTTTTCGTCCTCGCCGAAGGTGCGACAAACTCCAATCGCCAAGATTCGCATTATAACCGACCAACACGCCCGACCTCTCCGTCATAGCCCCTACCGCGTGTCACCGCGAGAACGACATGCCATCTGGGACCAAGTCGAATAAATGCTTCGCGACGGCGTAATGCAGCCTTCAAACAGCCCATGGGCGGAACCGGTTGTTCTAGTGAGAAAGAAAGACGGCGCTTTTCGATTCTGCGTTGATCACCGCCGCTTGAACAACATAACAACATCGCATTATCAAGAGATCTGTTGTTTTGGCGGCGTTGAAACAAATCCTCGTCCGATTGAGAAACAAATGCTATCAGAATTGCTACAAGGACAGAGAAAGATTAACTCAACAAAGAGGGGGGGAGGCCTGCGGGTCTCTTAAATCATGACTGAGAATAAGCTGTCCGGTTTAGCTCATGAATTGGTGGCACTGAGAAACAGTTGTCGGGCCTAAATGTCTTATCCTCAATGGTAAAAATCATGCAATCGACAATATAGGAAATTCAGGAGCAGCTTAGTACAGTTAAAAACATGATAGATGATTTAGAAAACAGAGGCAGGATGAATAACTTGATTATTTACAGAATAAAAGAGGTTAGCAAGGACACTAGCGAGGATATGGAAAGGAAGTAATTGATGGTGTTTTTTCTGGCACAAGGTTTAACAGTCAGTGGTGTCGAAAAGATGCCACAGGGTGGGTAAAAAACGAATAAATACGGAGCCACCAGTCGTTTTGAAACTCCTCATTTACTGTGAAAAAAATTCAATGTTACGATCATGCTATTAACTCCAAAAAACACCAAAATCAGCTCAAAATGAAATCACCAAAAAGATCAAAATCATTAGCTGGGGACTTTTCTAAAGGAGTTAGAGAAATAGTGGCACAGCAGTGGAAAAGCTCTGAAGAATAGAGGAAAGAGGGCGCCAAGCTTTAAAGCTAACCTATGATAAGCTAAGCGTAAATAGCGTATGTCATGGTTGGGACGAAGCAAGAGCTCCTCTCTTTAGGCTTAGAAAGAAATCAAACAAGTGACTTCAGACCATGAAAAAACGAAATGTTAACTGCAGAAGTGTGATCAACAAGAAAACTGAGTTGAAGGCCCTTCTGCTTTTGCACGACCCTGAAATAGCGGTTTTGAAAGAAACTTGGCTTAACAATACAGTGTTGCCAGTGAGTTCGTTACCACTGGCTACAATTTGTACCGAAAGGATCGTGATGGTAGAGTTGGAGATGTCAGCATTCGGCTTAAATCATACCTGTGAATTTTGACAATGCCTGATGTGCCCTATGTAGATCGTGTTTTTGAACAACGTACTATGGAGGCGTTAGAATATTATTGTAGCAATGTAGAGGCCACCCTACTCTACCGTTGCCGTATAATAGGAACTGAAGCAATATTTCTGCATGAATTTTAAACCGGCTAATCGTATTATACTGCCAAGATATTTTAATTTGCATCAAGTAGACTGGTTACATTTTTCATTTAAAAAGCATGACACTCAAGGTGAAGCTAAGTTGGGCATTATAAGTACCTCGGTCTCTTGATCACTAATGACTTCATTTAGACTAAGCACATTTTCTACATTATGGCTAATGTTAAGCGCAAGTTTTTCTTTCTGAGGAGAGCTTTGAGACTTCCTACTCCTTCTGTCTGGCTGCTCGCTTACAAAAAACATAATTCTACCGATACTAGACTGTGCATGCGTTATTTGGTGCATTTTCACAAAAAATTACGGTAATAATATAGAAATGGGGCCAAGAAAAGCAGCTTGCTTCACTTAAAATACATTTAGACGAACGTGAGTGACAGAACCGTTAACCAAAGCTGACTTGCCCCCATTAACGCAAATGAACCGTGCCTAAAGACTAAAATTCGTCGTTCAATTTGTACGGCCACTCTAAAACAGATCTCACGAGAATAATTTCTTTTTCATCTTACCCGCAAGGCAAAGACGTAGTCGCACAGTAACGACATTTACCACGCGTCGGAACCGTTTTAAGTATTTTTTCCTTGCACGAACAGTAGTTGAATGGAATCTCGTAACCAGTAAAAACGTTGCAAAATCATCTATGTCGACATTTTTTCCAGTATTGTTTAAAAATCTGTTCTGTATGCTTATTTTCCAAAACTTCCAAGCTAAGTTTTCCTACTTTGTTCCTGTTTTCATTGCCTGTGTTAATACAGTATGTTTACTTATATCCTGCGGTATACTTATACCGTATGTTTACTTATATCCAGCTAAAATCCCCAGTGGGGATTGCAGTATAAGCAAAATAAATATAGATAACAATGAAATGTTATAAGCGCAAGGCACATGTATGCATGCAGTGCGAGCCAGAAGTAAACCCCAGAATGTTATTTTAAGGCCCAACTCTTGCCCCGCCGCGGTTGCTCAGTGGTTAGGGCGCTCGAATACTGAACCGGAGTTCCCGGGTTCGAACCCGACCGCGGCGGCTGCGTCTTTATGGAGGAAAAACGCTAAGGCGCCCGTGTGCTGTGCGATGTCAGTGCACGTTAAAGATCCCCAGGTGGTCGAAATTATTCCGGAGCCCTCCACTATGGCACCTATTCTTCGTTTCTTCTTTCACGCCCTACTTTACCCTTTCCTTACGGCGCGGTTCAGGTGTCCAACGATATATGAGACAGATACTGCGCCATTTCCTTTCCCCCCAAAAAAACCAATTATTAAGGCCCAACTCGTATCTGCCTCGGTTTTGTCAGACGGATTAGCTCAAACAGCTCACACACATGTACCCGCACACACACACACAACAATATAAGCATCTAGCCTCTCATCCAATAGTGAATTGAAGGCTTGTCTTGTATGATTATTACTCAGAATATCGCCAGAAGTTGCAGACTAGAAAAAACAACTCGAATTTTAAAATGACTGTTACGGAGGGTGAGGGCGAGGGAGAGACGGATTACTTTTGAAAATCAGGGCGAGAGTGGGCTAGGGTCATGGATCCAAAAGTGAGGGTGAGGGAAGAAAACTAAAAATGAGGGCATTTTCCAACCTCTCGTCCTCACTTCATATCATATATGGGATTTTAAATATGCGAGCTCCTCCGAACCACCCGTCGGGCGCGCGCTCTTCAATTGGCAGACTCCTTTCCTCCTCTCCTTGTCTCCACCCACCTGCGCCCGGTGCTTGCTCTCAACCGCGGCTAAGCTCGGCGGACCTGTGCTGCTCCTGGCGCTCGCTTCGCTCTCCCCACTACACTACACCTGTGTTTGGCGCTTGCTCTCCCCTCCTAGGCTGTGTATGCCCTCTCCATATGGCTGCGCCCGCGTTATCACGCCTCGTCTCATGAAAGCCTCGACCAAGAAAGGTTCGCTGTTAAAGAATAGCCTGAAATGTAATGACTCGCCCCTTAGTACGGTTTCTCTACGATGTGCAATGGGCAAGTAGAATGCAGTCCTAGCTGTACTAAAAGTGTAACGAAAAAAATAACTCGCGAGGCCACTTCTCCAGTCTCAGCATTCCTTTAAGACGCCCCAAGGGTACTACATGTGAAATTCTGCAGTGATCCCTTGAACGTCTCAAACTCATGACGTGAGGAAAGCTTTCTCGCCGCGGAGGATCGAGCGCTAGGGTATCGCTATCAACCCTCCTTGCAGACTGTACCGTTTCAACAGATACTTGCCTATCTTTTCTTTTAAGATAAGCATGAAGGAAAAAAAATTATAGAAGAGGCCGACAAGTGATATTTTTTGAAACCGCAAACGAGCTCGGCGCCGTGTTGTCCGGGCGGTCTTATTTACGTCTCTCCGTGCCGGCATTTCAAACCACGCGAAAGAGCTGGCCCAAAGAGACTCCAGTGCGAGTGGCGCTTGGTTTGTGGCCATTGTTCATGTACGGGAGACCTTGGAAATATTGGCGCAAGACATTCGGCTGCTTCCAGTTATTGCTGTTTGCCGCGTTGCCCCCGCGCGATCCCCGATCTCTCGTTCGAACGAAACAGTCCGGCCTTGCCACGTCTGCCATGGAGTTCCTAGGACACCTTGTCACTACAAAAAGTATCCCGCCTCTCAACAGCCAAGACAAAGCCATTTAGGATTTTCCAGTTCCCACGTCACTTAAAAAGCTCAGAGAATGCTTGGGTCTCCTGAAATATCATCGCCGCTTCCTCCCCAAGTGCGCCTCTTTCCTGAAACCAGAGATCAATCTTCTGGCTACCAAAACAGATATTGCTGCGCCACTTGAGTGGACTGAAGACGCTGCTGCTGCAGCTGTTATCCCTCTATTGTGGCATATCGCCTACATTCTCCCTATGCGGTGACCCTCACGCCACACTCTCCCACATCCTTTTCGGCTGCTCTGCTGACCCTCCCTCGCAGGAACAGCACGCCATCTCGAGCTGGGAGTACTGGGAGGTTCTGTTCACATATGAAGACCCTACATCGGAGCTTGCTGCGGTGACTCGGGCTGCCGACGATATCATGTCCCGACATCACCTACTTGATGCTGTACGGGACCGCGCATTAGCCTAGGGACCCTGCAGGGTCTAAAACTCACTTGCGAAATAAAGCTTTTCTCTCTGTCACTGTTTTTCCCAAAAAAGCAGATGTCACCTGAGACTAAATACAGCACCTTCTGTCCAAAACGGCTAGCTGTGTACCTCACAATCAAGCATTTTCCCCACTTCCTTGTGGGCCGGGACAATCATGTCATCAAACACTGTAAGGCCTTGACGTTAGGGTTCCAAAGGAACGACAGCACGTGCACTGCACGCGAGATCTGCCAACAGTGTTTTATCTCCGAATTTATAGTGGATGCCCCTCACGTCCATGAACCGGAAAATGCTGCTGCTGATGCGCTTTCCCGTGTTAGTGCCGTGGGGTGCGAATCGCATGTGGACACGGAGAAGCTAGCGGCTGCAGAGCTAAACGATCCAGAGCTGCATCCTCTTCGCTCCTGTCGTGTACGTCGCTGTCCTTCGCCGAATGTCCCCTGCCATTTTCCTCCCAGTTCATTACGTGTGAGACGTCGCAGGCGTCTCCAGCCCCTACGTACCTTTGGCTTTCCGTCGCACCATTTTTGAAAACTACTCCGCATGAGCCACCCGGGTCTTCTTAAGACGCAGAAGCTGGTCACATCTCGTTTCCTTTGGCCAAGCATCAATGCCAACGTCCTCCACTGGGCACGGACCTGCCTTCACTGCCAGCGCGTCAAAGTGCACCGGCATACTGTCACGCCTTCCTCTAATTACCGGCCTCCCGACGCGTGATTTTGCCACGTTCACGTAGACATTGTTGGACCGGCCCGGTTATCACGTGGGGACTCTAATCTACTCACACGTGTGGATCGTTTCACCCTCTGGTCCGATGCGTTTGCCATTACTGACGCTACGGCCGAGACCGTTGCTTCGGCCTTTCATGGCCGGCTGGGGCTCAAGCTTCGGCTGCCCGTGTGTCGTCACCACCGACCGCGGCCGCCAGTTTCAATGCTGATGACACTTCGTTCATCAGTGTCATCAGTGCTGATGACACTTCGGTGTTCTTAACCGGGAGATCAGAAAGTGACATTGAAGAGAAAGCAACCAAAACATTTAGTGCATTAAATACATGGGAAAAATCAAATTGTTTCAAGATTAATTCTAAAAGACAAAAATAATATTGTACTTTCCAAAAGGAAAGATAATTTCAAGGCCGTTGAACGTGTTCTTAAGCTCTGATATTGTTGAAATTGTAGATTCTGTTAAAATCCTTCGCGTTATATTCTCAAAGCATTTGACTTGGAATGATCATGTTGACTACATCAGATTAAAGGTGTCTTCAGCTGTCGGTGTCATGTTGCGGCTGCGCGGTATTATTCCTGTCAAAGTTAGGCTATTGCTATACAACTCATTAGTTCTTTCTCTTTTACAATATTGTTGTACCGTTTGGGGAACTACGGGTGTTACAAATTTATCCAAGCTTCAGCTTCTTCAAAAAAGAGCTGTAAGATGCATTGCTGGTGTTCCTTATTGTTCCCCCACACATGACTTGTTTTTAAAATATGAAATCCTGCAAATCTATAGTTTAAACAATTATAGACTTTTAATGATATATAAACGCTCTTCACAATGTGATGAACATTATATTAGTTATCTGGCAAAACTTGAGAAAAACACGCATATCGTGCAGACTAGACATAAAGAAATTTGGTTAGTGCCAACGCCTAAGGATTATTATACCGAGAAGTTTCTTTCTTATACTCTTCCAGTATTAATAAATAAATTAAACAAAGAATTGTTTGACCCCTTTCAGCATTCAAGTGATGTTATTAAGCGATTTTTTCTTAGCAAGATTATGCAGTATTGCACTCAGTTTAAACCTATACCTGTTATTATTTTTTTTCGTTTCCCCATGACCAGTTATTTGTTTTTCTAATACCTATGTTCGTGCTGCAATGCATAGCGATGCTTTTTTACAAAGTGTTTTGTTATTTTGCTTTATTGTTTATTTGGAAAATTGAATATCTCTGCCTGTGTACTGTACTGCCAAGTTGATAAAGGGGGCAGGACCTCTGTTAAGCTTACGAGCTTATAGGCCTGTCTGTTTCTCTGTACAAGAGAAAAATAAAGACTGAATGAATGAATGAATGAACGAATGAATGAATGAATGAATGACTGAATGAATGAATGAATGAATGAATGAATTGCCCCTGTTTACTGCCCTTAACAATATTGTGGGCGTCTGCCACATCCATGCGACCGCCTACCATCCTTCGGCAAATGGGTTGGTGTATCGTGTGCATTGAAAACTGAAGGCTGCCCTTACTTCTTATCAGCCGAGGGAGCGCTGGTCCGACCACCTTCTCCTCGTCGTCTTGGGCATTCGCTCAGCTCTAAAGCCAGACCTCGCTAGCCCTTCTGCTAAGCTAGTCTAAGGGGTTCCGCTCTTTCTCCCTGAGGAATTGTTCTCTCCGTTCTCTCCTCCGCTAATCCATGACGCTTCAACCTACAAGCGAGACCTGCGCAATACATTTCGCCACATTACTCCTGTCATCCCTGCCAACTGTCACTCTGAGTCCGTGTTCTTCATCCAGGACCTGGCCTCCTGCACCCATGCCTTCGTCTGCCGTGACCACGTCCGTCTATCCCTCACGCCGTCGTACGAAGAATAGTTCCGGGTCCTCCATCGTGCGCAGAAGACCACGTTAGAAGCTAACGGCCGCGAAGATGTGGCTGCTGACCGACCAAAACTGGCATATATTGCCACTCCTCTGCCCGTCGACTCTCCAATCACACTCCCTTCAACTTGCTCCCAATGTGCTCAGCTTCTTCCAGGCACATCTGCTATGCGCATCCTGTAACATCCGCTCAACGGGGGGGAGCCCTGTAGCGCCCCTAGCGCTCCAGGGCTACCAGGACAGTTCAGATTCAGTGCACCAGCAGCGATCAGTTCAGAGCACACATGAGCATTGGAACGTAGCGCTTGTCGTCGTCTTCTTCCTTAACCGCCAGCGCCTGAAGGTTCTGGAGCGGAAGGCCTTCTCACAACTTTCTCCGGTCGAAAAGGCGCCATCCTGGCGGCCTAGGGAGATCTGACGGCAGCGGGTCGTAGCATGGTTTGAGGCGGGCCGTGTGGAAAATTTCGCGGCCTCGGCGACGTTGGTCAGTGGACGGAGTAGAGGGTTAGATAAGGTAACTGACAGTGGAGCTTTGCTTAAGAAAGCGGTAGGAGCCCTGATACTTGCTGAGAAGTTTGGAGGAAAGGCCGGAACTTGAGAAAGGCACCCATATATCTACACAACGAGCCCAACTTGTCGCCATCCTACAACGTTGGGCAGCTGTGTTCGTCTACCAGAACCTTGCCTGTGCTGCGCCACAGCCGTTGCCTACTGCTTTGACTCTGGCACCCATGCCCCTTTGTGCCAACGCCCGTACCACGTGTCAGCCGCTGAGCGCCGCATCATTGACGAACAGGCGACCATCATGCTTAATTAGGCGCCACGTGATCCAGCCGTCGTACAGCCTGTGGACATCTCCGGTGGCCCTGGTGACGAAAAATAATGGTTCCGTATGATTCTGCGTAGAATACAGCCGCCTGAACAAGATTACACATAAGGACGTTTACACTCTCCCTCATATCGACGATGCCCTCGACTGCCTGCAAGAGGCTGAGTTCTTTCCTTCATTGTACTTGCGCACCGGTTACTGGCAGGTGCCGATGGCAGAGGCCGATCGCCAAAAACCGCTTCCGTCGCACCGTACGAGCTTTATCAATATACTGTCATGCACTTCAGCCTCTGCAATTCACCCGCCACACTCGAGCGCATGATGTAAAATCTTCTCTGAGGGCTAAATGGCACATATGCTTTTGTTACATGGACGACGTTGTGGTCTATTCCCCGGATTTGTCTTCTCGGCTCCACTGCCTTTAGATGTTCTTCGATGCATGGCCGACGCTGGTCTCCAACGTAATTTAAAGTGCTGCTTCGCAGCTCGGCAGCTCTCCTCACTGGGGCATGTGTCAATGGATGACATTTTCTCGGACCCGACTGAGCTCTGCGGCCGAATTTCCGAAGCCCACTTCTGTGAAAGAACTCCGCAGTTTCATCGGACTCTGTTCCAACTTCCGCCATTCGTCCACAATTTCGCCACAATCATCGAACCCCTGACCAAGCTCCTCTCCAGCCACGACCTTCCGGCCTGGTCGCCAGCCTGTGATGAAGCCTTTGCAACACTCCGTCGCCTTGTGACGACTCCGCTAATCCTGCGTCAATTCGACCCTCGTTCTCCCACTGAAATCCACTCCGACGCCAGTGGTGTCTACCTCAGTGCAGTACTCGCCCCAGCGCAAGTCCGGCTTTGACGAGTACGTTCTCGCGTATGCCAGCCGGACACTAACAAAGGCTCAAGCCAACTATTCAGTCACCGAGAAGGAGTGCTTAGCAATCTGTATGGTAATCGTCAAGTTTAGCCACTACTTGTACGGGCGCCTTTTTGACGTTGTCACTGATCACCACGCCCTCTGTGGGCTCTCCTCTGCATAAGATCCCTCCTCCCTGCATTCTTTGTCCTTTGACCACAATGATATCGCTTCCGTGCAACGCAGAGACCCATGTATCGCTTGCCTCTTAGATTTCTTATCTGGCCGATCGTCGTCACCTCCTTCCCGTGCTCTATATCGTCAGTCCCATTATTTCACCATCAGGGACGAACCTTCTTTACTTGGAAACAACATCCAAGATGTTCACAAATGGCTGCTTGTCATTCCGACCCATATGTGGCCTGTTATTTGCTCCCACTACCACTCTGATCCCCAGTGTGCCCACGCCGGCTTATGAGATAGATGGATAGATAGATAGATAGACAGACAGACAGACAGACAGACAGACAGACAGACAGACAGACAGATAGATAGATAGATAGATAGATAGATAGATAGATAGATAGATAGATAGATAGATAGATAGATAGATAGATAGATAGATAGATAGATAGATAGATAGATAGACACACAGACAAACAGACAAACAGACAGATAGATAGATAACAGACAGACAGACAGATAGATAGATAGATAGATAGATAGATAGATAGATAGATAGATAGATAGATAGATAGATAGATAGATAGATAGATAGATAGATAGATAGATAGATAGATAGATAGATAGATAGATAGATAGATAGATAGATAGATAGATAGATAGATAGATAGATAGATAGATAGATAGATAGATAGATAGATAGATAGATAGATAGATAGACAGACAGACAGACAGACAGACAGATAGATAGACAGACAGACAGATAGATAGATAGACAGATAGATAGAAAGATAGACAGATAGACAGATAGAAAGATAGACAGATAGACAGATAGATAGATAGATAGATAGATAGATAGATAGATAGATAGATAGATAGATAGATAGATAGATAGATAGATAGATAGATAGATAGATAGATAGATAGATAGATAGATAGATAGATAGATAGATAGATAGATAGATAGATAGATAGATAGATAGACACACAGACAGACAGACAGACAGACAGATAGATAGATAGATAGATAGATAGATAGATAGATAGATAGATAGATAGATAGATAGATAGATAGATAGATAGATAGATAGATAGATAGATAGATAGATAGATAGGCACACAGACAGATATATAGACAGACAGACACACGGACAGACAGACAGACAGACAGACAGACAGACAGATAGATAGATAGATAGACAGATCGATAGATAGATAGATATATAGATAGATAGACAGACAGAAAGACAGATAGAAAGGCAGACAGACAGATAGAAAGACAGACAGACAGATAGATAGAAAGATAGATAGATAGACAGATAGAAAGACAGACAGACAGATAGATAGAAAGATAGATAGATAGACAGATAGATGGAGAGATAGATAGATAGATAGATAGATAGACAGATAGAAAGACAGATAGATAGACAGATAGATAGACAGATAGGTAGAGAGATAGATGGATAGATAGACAGACAGACACACAGATAGATAGATAATAGATAGATAGATAGATAATAGATAGATATGTAATAGATAGATAGATGATTGATAGATAGATAATAGAGAGATAGATAATAGATAGATAGATGGATAGATGGATAGATAGATAGATATAAAGATAGATGGATAGATAGATAGATAGATAAATCGATAGATAGATAGATAGACAGATAGACAGACAGACAGACAGACAGACAGACAGACAGACAGACAGACAGATAGATAGATAGATAGATAGATAGATAGATAGATAGATAGATAGATAGATAGATAGATAGATAGATAGATAGATAGATAGATAGATAGATAGATAGATAGATAGATAGATAGATAGATAGATAGATAGATAGATAGATAGATAGATAGATAGATAGATAGATAGATAGACAGACAGACAGTTTGATTGATTGATTGGTTGATTGTACTTTTACTCATGTCAATTCTCGTACAACAAAAATCAGGCCTACCAAAGCCTCAAAGGGCTTGAGTGGAAGCGCCAGGCATACAGCGAATATTGGCAAAACAAAGGAAAATAGAGATCTTGAAACGAACCCGACAAAAAAACTTAACACTGAGAGACAATTATAGAGACATATCTATTACAACACCAAAAAGGATTACATTAAGGTGAAATTAAGACAGTAACATTAGACGAATAATCATGGGGCAGGAAGCAACGTGGAGACCTAGCGAAAAATTTTATTGAAGACTTTAACCCGCCTAAGACATTGGTGCTACTGGCGTGGGATTTACCGTTATGTTCGCCAGTCCATCCAGTCCTGCCCCGCATTGCAGCGCCAAAAAAACGCAACTCGACAGTCCGCCGCTCCTCTGCAGCCGGTGCTCTGTCAGTCTCAGCCCTTCGAGCGTTTTGGCATTGACCAAGCACTTCAACCGACAACCGCTGGACAATGTTTGCCATCGATCATCTTACACGCTAAGCCGAAACGTTGAATTTCCCACCTGCTATAGCCAACGACATTGCTTTCTTCAGCCTACATCGTATCGTTCTTCGCTTTGGTGCTCCCAAAGAATTTCTGAGTGATCGAGGTCCCACCTGCCTCTATGAAGTTGTTGAAGCTGTCCTTTAGGAATGCAAAATCATTCTCTGCACCGCCTCAGCCTACCATCTGGAGACAAATGGCATGGTTCAGCGTTTTAAGCGCACCATCGGCGACACCCTGCCGTGTATGTTGCTTCCGATCACTGAAACTGGACCGCGTTCTACCTTTCTGCACCTATGCTTACAGCTCCGCTGCCCGAACTTCACCCGGATTCTTTCCATACTTTATCCTCTAGGGCACTGAGCCTTCTCGCACAACGCACACCATTCTACCGTACCGCCCTGATGCTTCTGCATTTAAGACTCTTTCCTAAGCCGCCAGTTCTGCCGAAGAATGCCGCCGGCTTTACCGCTCCTTCACTTCTTACGCCCAGCAGCACAGAAAAGCACCCGTGATCCCTCTGCACTCATTCCCGCTTACCTTCCTGACTCTTTGGTCTGGCTATGGGTGTCTTCCTAAGTCCCGGCCTTTCCTCCAAACTTCTCAGCAACTACCAGAGCTCCTACCGCATTCTTAAGGAGACCTCCCCCGTCAATTACCTCATTGAACCCTTACTCCGTCCACTGATTATCGTCGTCGAGGCCGTGAAAAAGTCCACACGGCCCGCCTCAAACCATATTGCGACCCCGCCGTCGTCACATCGCCCTAAGCCGCCTGTGTAGCGCCTTTTAGACCGCGAAAAGTTGTAAGACAGGTCTTCGTTTCCAGAACCGTTAGCGGCTGGCGCTAAAGGATGAATACGACGACAAGCGCTAAACCTTCTGATGCACGTGAGTGCCCTGTACTGACCGCTGCTGCTGGACTGAATCTGAACTGTACTGGTAGTCGTTTACGACTCAGCGACTTGGAAGACGTCTTGCATTACAAAACTAATATTCGCGCTTTCACCTATGTGGCTGTAGTGACAGACAGATGTGAGCTGTATGCACTAGCGGGGGAAACGTCGTGGCATAAACGCGGTGCTAGAGCAATACGCTTTGGCGTTGACAACATTGCTGCAGTAATGTGACACTCAGGCATAGACCGTTGGCGTACATTGGACATATTGGCATTGACAATGAAAATTTGAAGACGCACATAACTGGCTCCCTCAGTCACTGGACACATAATTCTCGCTTTGAGGTACTTGCTTGTGGCGTCCACCTTAAAAACCGGTGCTTTCGCATAATCTCGCTCGCTTAACAATTTTATTTATTTATTTATTTATTCATACAAGTACCTGCAGAACCACAACGGCATTATAGCAGGGGTGGACAACTGGTGGAATATGAATATGTTACAAAAACTTAAAACAACTAAGCACAATCGGTAAAAGCAAGAAATTAAAAAAATACGTAACACCGACAAGTCATCTCGAAGGCAAACGGTCTTAAATGCACCGCGGTGCAATGATAACAAAACAGAACTGGAAAGGGCGCACTATAGCGTGAAGCGCAATGCCAGCCAAAAGATATGAAGTAAATGGGATGATATTAGCCTATTCCAGTGTGTAGAAGCATGCGGAAAAAAATGAATTACAGTAGACATTAGTACGACAGCGCATTTCAAAAACTTCCAGCTCGTGATCACATCGTTTAGAGATGAAGTTGGGAGGGATAATGTACATGTTCTTATTTATTTCTTTGAGAGCACAGTAAACTGAGAAAAATGTTGTAATTTTGGAGTTTATCGGCACTGCGCTAGTGCTTTCCAACCAAGTTTCTCTTTATTAATGCAAAATACTCCAACGGAAGTTATAATTACCAGAGAAAAATCTTGCAGCGCGGTTTTGGACGCTCTCAAGCTTTTGTATGACAACCCGCTGGCCATTTTCTTTTAATTATGTATGGTTCGTGTCAGTTACAGCGACGGCGGCGACGCGGCTCAACGGGCCTAGGGAAACGCAAAACATTGTGATTCATATTTTATCTCTCGCTTGTTAAGAGCCATAGCACTGGGTTTCAAAATCTCTTCACAGCGGAGGTCGACAGTCTCCTACTCCCTTTTCCCTCCAGTTGTTTGAAACAAAAGGAGGCGAAATCACCGTTGTTTCTTGCTGATCTCTTCATACCTCCGAGAAAGAAGACGGTTTGGCCCACATGAGGAGCCACCAAAGAGAACCAAGACAAGTCTATTATTAACTTTTTATTCGAAAGAGATTTTTACCCTGTTGGCCAAAGACGCAGTATTCTTTAACGCCGGAGTGTATGACTTTTTGAGCCGCCCTCCAGTGTCGATAGCCAGCTGATTCCCCCCAAATGCCGCTCCTGTCAAAGCCGGAGTGTATGACTTATTGAGCTGCCCACCAGTGTCGTTAGCCTAGCTGATTCCCCCCAAGGGCGCTCCTGTCAAAGCCGGAGTGTAAGACTTATTGAGCTGCCCACCAGTGTCGTTAGCCTAGCTGATTCCCCCCAAGGGTGCTCCTGTCAAAGCCAGAGTGTATGACTTATTGAGCTGCCCACCAGTGTCGTTAGCCTAGCTGATTCCCCCAAGGGCGCTCCTGTCAAAGCCGGAGTGTATGACTTATTGAGCTGCCCACCAGTGTCGTTAGCCTAGCTGATTCCCCCAAGGGCGCTCCTGTCAAAGCCGGAGTGTATGACTTATTGAGCTGCCCACCACTGTCGTTAGACTAGCTGATTCCCCCCAAGGGCGCTCTTGTCAAAGCCGGAGTGCATGACTTATTGAGCTGCCCACCAGTGTCGTTAGCCTAGCTGATTCCCCCCAAAGGCGCTCCTGTCAAAGCCGGAGTGTATGACTTATTGAGCTGCCCACCAGTGTCGTTAGCCTAGCTGATTCCCCCCAATGGCGCTCCTGTCAAAGCCGGAGTGCATGACTTATTGAGCTGCCCACCAGTGTCGTTAGCCTAGCTGATTCCCCCAAAGGGCGCTGCTGTCAAAGCCGGAGTGTATGACTTATTGAGCTGCCCACCAGTGTCGTTAGCCTAGCTGATTCAACCCAAGGGCGCTCCTGTCGATCACTTAGAGAAGTCGCCAGCATGGCGGTACATTTCCACCATGCACTGTTCATGTGGCTTCGACGTCAGACCATAGTATAGAGCGGCCCGAAGTCTCGCGTTCCTCATTACGTCGTGTCGTGCGTTGCCTATTAGGAGAAGTCGCAATACTAATGCAGCGCCAGCAACAACACAGCGTGCTCACCTTTCTAATGGGCGGTAACTATAGTTGCGCTTTAAAACCGCTCCGACGGCTCAGTGGTGAGAGCGTTCGGATACTGAGCTAGAGTCTCCGGGTTCCAGCATGACCACAGGGGCCGTGTTTCGGTGGAGGCGAAGCGCAAAAGGTGCCCGTGTGCTCTTTGATGTTAGTGGATGTTAAAGGTCCTCAGGCGGTCAAAAGTATTCAAGAGCCAACGACTATGGCACCTCTTTCTCACTTTTTTTCACTACCACCTTTACTCGTTTCCTTACGGCGCGACTACGGCGTCCACTGAGCAGTCAGACAGTTACAGTGCATTTTTCGTTTGTTCAAACCGCACAAACCAAAATATGCTTTAATTATTCCTGACTTCTTGAGTGGTAGTGGTAATTAGAACCAAGTTGTCCATTAAAGGTGCACAAAAGGGGAATCTGTACTCGTCTTTTTAGCGCGGGAACTCGATCTACACGTTTCGAGCATTCTTAAAAACTTCAAATTATTGCCTAGTGCGGTCGATTTTTTTAATTTAAATCGGATTAAATGTTCCAGCTCCCGCCTTTTTTGAACTCAGCGCTGAAGGTAGCAGGAGTCAACCAACGCGTGGGGTGCCTTTCAGCCAGTCCCGTGGCGGCTTCGCGTTCGCTTTTATTTTGATTTTAAGTTTCTGTGAAGAAAAAGTTTTGAGTCCTGGACAACATAGCCGAAAATTAGGCGCACGGAAGCAAACATATGCGTGGACTCTGACTTGCCTATCCCTCCGCCGATAGCAGGGCGGCAAGTCGCCACAAGATTGGCTTAAAGGCATACCCCGCGTTTGTTTACTCCTCCTACCGTCAGCATTGAGTTAAAAAAAAGGCGGGAGCCGGGACGTTTAATTCGGTCTGAGTTATAGAAATCGGCCGCACAGGGCAACAATTCGAAGTTTCTAAAAATTCTGGGAAAATTTCTGTTTCACAAAACAGAAAATAGTTTGGCGCTGTTGCCAACCGAAACCTCTGTTTAAAATTAAGCGAGAAAAATTCGGGCTTCACAGAATTGTACTTTCTTTTTGCGGAGATCCAACTTGCGGTCTAACAATATCGGATAATAGACATTTTCCACATCATTTGATGCATGATTCTTTCCAAAGAAAACTAAATCAATTCTTGAAAAACTAAGTTCTATTCCTTTTCGTTCACACATTTTTTCATCCCGTATAAAAATTTTATTGAAAGCAACAAATTGCCAAGGGGCCTCGTCGAAATGTTAACCCTAGGGAACACAGACGACATTTGCTGCAGCAAGTGTTTTATGTCTCGATACAAATCGTGCGTACACTTCTGCTGCCTATTCGGTGAGCAAAACGGCAGAGGTTTGAAACAACGAATTAATTCACGGTGTTAAATTCTAGGCGGCCTCCGCACAAAAAGGTCAAGGCGGCAAATGTTCACGACTTTGGTATTCGAATAATTGATTGCTGCGTGTCAAAACAGAATGAAAAGAGTCTGCTACTACCGTTAGGCTTTCTGAGTGCACGGCACCAGAAACAAAAGCGACGGAAAATTCTGAGCATACAAGGCTTGCTGCTGTATACCAATGCCTACTACACGACGCACTTTGTACATGACGCGGTAGAAGATTGGGTCTTCGAAACAGCCAACAACAACACCTATTTTTCAGACCCTTCCACCAGTGGTTTCAATTCATTTCTACATCCAGAAAATCATCTCTGATTTATATTCAATGAATTCATCTAAACAAGCGTCAATATATCGACAATAATGGGTGCGAAACGACTGTCAGGCGCTATTTCCGTGGTCGGGGCAAGCGGTTCTTCTGTTCAGTTATTAATTAACCGTTAAAGTGATTTGAGGTGTTTATTATGATAAAAAATGAAAATCACAATCTATTCGCAAAATCTTGCTGTTTGCTCTGCAGTCTGTCGCAAACCTTTCCTACTTTTGTTTCTAAAGACTATAAAACAGTAACACCAGTGACCGTATATTCACGGTCTCTTAGTGGTACTCCTATGCACCGGCCATTCGAAGAGCTATGGGCTCACAGTCGCATGATTCACCCACCAGTAGAAGGCTGCTAAGTAAGTAGCACAAATGGCATGGTGTCTCGTAGCGCTAAATACAGTGAACAAGAAAAAAGGAGAGGACAAGCCGAGTTCAGTACCTGTCTATTTCGTGGTTGCGTTTGTCCTATAGCGCAGCAACGTCCTTCCACTCGTGAGCCGTCACCAACTGCCTCAACTTGTCACTTTAAAAATGTCAGCTGTTATTGCTGTGAGTTGAGGAACCCAGAACAACGGCGGGGAGAACAAAAGGACATGTAATTCTGGCTTAAAAACGTGCGAAATGGAGAATAAAGAAAGAGTATTGCAATAATGGAATGATTTTGAACTCAAAAATATGGCGCTCACGTTGTAGGCAAAAGAGCAGCTCTGGGCAGCAAGACAGAGGCAATGAAGTTTATTCTCTTGTGGCCAGTGATACAAAGACGAACAGATCTGCTTTCCTCACAAATGCATGAATGTCACCTCTGCTTATCGAAGAGAGAAATAAATTTATAAAAGTACAAATATTACTGTAAGAAAAAAGCCTTTTTTTCTTGTTTGAGGTTATATATTGTGGGTTTATCACTTCAACATTGGTAAAATGAGCAAAACGGAGGCGCCGTAACAGCGGGGTGGGAGGTAAGGAATGCGAGAACGACGATCTAGTTTCCCATGTAAAAGCGGGAAAATTCTTTCGAGATCGCTCGGGATTGAGTGTGTGAGAAGGTCTTAACTTAATATTCAAAGGCAACTGCACGCATGATACGGGCACATTGTGCTAGCATGCGTAAATTTCATACGTGATCTTTAAGGGCACCGAAAGCAGTAGTTAGACCATGTTTCTGGGTGAATCTCGCCCCTAGAAATGGGTTTTTACAAATATGTTTCAGAGGGAAACATATAGGATGATAATGATGGCAGTTTCGCTTCGCGACAGTGAACAGTGCGCGCCGCTGTCATTTCGGCTGGAAACCGCCCTCAAAGCGAGTGCGTGGCCGTTGATGTTTGGGAAGCGGCAAAAAGGAAGGCAGACTTCGTTCTCGCTTCTGCCGTGTGACCGCGTCGACATCGGAGTCCCGTTGCAGGGCAAAGGGAGGTTATCTACCGAAGAAAACGTGGACATGGATGTCACATATTCAACCATAGAGAAGAACCAGCCTGTGACGGTTCAATTCCTCTCTTTCTAACACGTGTGGCATCGCCTTGGAACGGAGACATACTTTGTGCGAGTTTTTGCCAAAGTTTTTTGTAGATGTTTTGTGACGTCATCAAGAAGACCTACCGCGCATGTTCTGCACAGAGACTTAGAAACCGGAGTGCTTGTGTTCTTAAGAGCTAAGCTAGAAGCCAGTATTCGACCAAGCGCACTGGCTGGCGCATGCAAGTCGTCAAACTGAAGATGCCTTGTCAGGTAGCCTTACTATGTGAGCCTCCGCCAGCACCTGAGAGGACGGAATTGGAACAGTAGCTTTATTTTTGTAAATGGTCCCTGTTTCAGTGATAAAGCTATCTTGACTTTTGAGAGAGAGGCTGATTTAGAGTGATGAAGAGCACTTCTGCCGAAATGTTTCTGTTAACCTCCATAATGCCCATTACTAGAATGATGAGAACTCCCACTGACTTCCAGCGCGCAAACACTAACATAGGCGAGTAAGCCAATGTTTCGTGTGGCAGTTTCAACCACAGAATCGAGTTTCCCTGTTTTTCTTTAATAGTTACTGACCGAAAGCAAATACAGCTAAAGTCTGAAGGAGAAATCTGTGACTTTAATCGAGACCTGGCTTTGCTGCCCGCACCATAGACAGCCTTGATGCTGCCCGCACCATAGACAGCCATGACATTTTTCTGGGTGTGCTGTGACGCATCTCGATGGAACCTTTACACTGCTTAGAATGGGATGCAACAGTCTCGCCCCGTAGTTCTCAAGCATTCTCGTACTTTTTTTCTGCCGGTTTTCTGCGAAAAAACGACCTTTTCATTGCTTAGTCTGTCAGTAGAGAGGATCCGAGTTCGATAATGATCACAGACTGCGCATCAATCGAGCCTCCAGTTCACAGGCGAGTACTTGGTCCTGTGCGGGTGAGATACATGCTGTGTAGCGATGGTGGGACAGCATTTTCGGGATTTCCGGCAAAAGTTCAGTATACTTCTTGTAGCTCTTCCCAGTTTTCATGTAACTCCACAAATTCTCATATTGCCACTAAAGGAACACTGAAATAAGTGTTTTAATCGAATAATAACCGGTGTTGACTATCTTCCGGGAGGTAAGCAATAAATTTATTTTTTTTCGTTATGAACTGCGCATTATAAGTTTTAATTTATTTTTGAAAAAATTGAAGGGAAAAAGATTGGTGCTAATAAGCGCTGACAAGATTGTTCGCTTCAAAAAAAAGTGCGCTAATTAGGTGTTTTGATTGGGGAAATTTACTGTACCAAGTAGTTAATAAACGCTTTTTTTAATAAGCGAAGTGCATCAGGCATTGAATACTAGAAGCTCTGTCAACATGTTAGTTGTGTATTTGAAATCTACTCAGTCCCTCAACGAATCGTGACAGCTCAAATACGGCGAGAGTCCGTATTTGTCATACCTCGAGTAGAATAAGAGCCATGTAAGGAAAGAAAACCTGCAATGCCATGAAGCTATGGCTAAACCGTGGTTTGCAATAAATATTCTCTCTGAAGGGCTTCACACTCAACATTTTTCCTGCGAGGGTGATAAAAATGATTCAGAAGTGCTTGTGCACACTACCGCCAATAAGAAGATTTTTATTTATTTATTTGGTCATACTGTTAACACTCCAGTGAGGGTCGTTACTGAGAAGGAACAAAAACAAATACATTTCATAAGCACTTGAAATGACAATCATAAATCAGAATTCAAAATATGTATATCATTCCTCACAAACATATCGACACCTGACGCAAATTGTTGCATGTTCGCGCTCTCCCCAACATCACTTGGCATTTGGTTCTATATTTCAGTTACATCAGGGGAAAAGCAAAAACGGTACATATCCGTACGTGTGTAAATAGTTTGTTGTACCCTGCTCTGTTATTTTTCGGTAACCACGTTTTAGAGCTGCTTTCACATAATGTTCTCTATTTATTTTTAATGCCCCTAGCATTATCTTGAAATAAGTTTCAGTCGATGTTTTATTATTCTAACTTCCAGCGTTTCCAATTCACACTACTGTATCATCTCTGTAACCGAGTCAGTACGGCGATACTTGGAGCATATAAAACGTGCTGAAATCCGCTGTATTCTTTCCACCTTCTTTTTTAAGCATTCTTTTTTTTAGGGGGGGGGGGGGCTCCACACAGCATTCGCATATTCCAGAACTGATCGTATAAACGTTTTGTAGGCGACCAATCTAACTTTTTTAGCCGCATTTGGAAGCTTTCTCCTCAGACAGCAGAGCTTTTGGTAAGCTTTTGAATAGAAATTTTGCATGTCAATATGCCAATCTAGATTATTCGCCACTGTCACCCCTATTGAAATCTGACACGGATCTGTTTTTTACTTACGTGAGTGTGCAGATTTCTTGCACTTAATTACTATGCCCCAACTTTGCCACCACAAGTTTAATAATTGCAGGCATCTATTTGGTTTAAACTGATCTTCGCGCAGGCTACACGCGCATAAGTTAAACGATCATCGGCGTATAGTTTAATTTTTACAGTAGGATCAACATTAGAAGTAATATCATTAATATACAATAAAAACAATAGCGGGCCTAAAACAGACCCCTACGGCACTGCAGACACAACTTCGCACTTCCCTGAATCACTTTTCTCTATTCTGACCCTTTGATAAAGGTTTTTTTAAATATGGCTGAATCCACACTACTATATTTTCACTAATTCCTGGGCTTCTCAATATGGAAAGTAGTTTATGATGTGCAACTTTATCAAATGGCTTCGCAAAGTCTATATATACAAAATCTATCTGTTGGCATTCATCTGTATCTCTGCAAAGGTCATGTACAGTTTCGATTAACTGTGACACTGTCGAAAGGCCAGATCGTAAAGCGCGCTGAACTGGGCATAAGAAATCGTTTGTTTCTAAGAAATACAGAATATGTTTTTATATTGCATGCTCTTGGACTTTACAGCACACAGAAGTGAGCGAGACTGGCCTATAGTTGTTTACACATAGCTATTGCAACCTTTAAATATCGGAACGATGGTGGCATCGCGCCAGTCCTAAGGTACTTTATGATCCCGCAAAGATATTTCGAACAAAAGCTGCAAACAATACGACAACCATAAAGTGTACCGTTGAACAAATGCCGTCGGTATTTTATCTGCGCCACACAATTTTATAGCCTCCAACGTAAGGAAATGCTGCAACACTCGCTCCCTTGGAATGCGTAGGTGTCCATTCGGTATTGTATTGCGCAGACTAATGACTCACCGTTAATATCATATCAATCCTTGGTAAAAACTGATTGGAATAAATGATGAAACACGGTTGCAATATCTTTTTTTCTGTCACGACTGCGTCACCATCTACTATTTAATCCGTTGCATTCTTTCTATCTGTGAAATATCGCGAATACTTTTCTGCCGAGCAATTGAGGAAGTTCGTAGGCGTGTTATTTAAGAACGTTTTCTTCCACTCCGCCAATGCAGATTTCAGCATTTGTTTGGTTATTTAATGTTGTGTGGCCCTGCTTTTTTCTTCCTTAATCTTTCTTTATCTTTCTTTTATTAATATGTGTGGGGACGAAATGATCTATGCAGTATTTGATTATGCCTTTTAGTCGCTCCCATAGCTCTACACTTTCGCGGTTGGATGCTATTGCAAATTCATTAAATTTTTCTTCCTAAACGTCTAGGAGAGACGTGTGATTTGCACGGCCATAATCTTTAACATGCATCACGACATATGGTTGCTTATAGATTCTTGTGTGCAGCGGTACATTCTAGCAAACCATGTTATGATCTGATTAACCATTCTCCGCTGAGAAGCATAGTCTGGTATTCTGCCGGATATGAAAACCAAGTCCAACAATGAGTGGGACTTTGGTGTAACTCTTGTGAACTCTAACTATATGCTTTAGGTTAAGTGAAAACATGAACTGCATCATTTTATTGGCACTCCGTATATCTACAATACCCGTTGATAGATTTTTTCAGTTTTTATGCGGCAAACTAAAGTCACCAGCAATTCTTAGTCTTGTGTTTTAATTTACATGGTAGTTAAGAAATATATTCAAGCCGTCCAAAAATTTTCTGCAAAGTAGCTGGTGGTCTGTACATAGTCCCTATTATTGTCACAAATAAGTTCCGGAACCAAAAGGTCTAGGCACAGGCCGCAAGCAGTGAAGCAGTGTCCCAGCTGCAAGAGCACGCGCGTCTCTCACTTCTTTGTCCTCTAGGCACCCACGCCCCGGGACACCTGGCGGAATTATTCCCCTCCCCGCAAAAAGAAAGCAAGAACGTGGGCGCACTCTGAGCGAACCGGAGGAAGTAAAACACGCGAACAAAAATCACTGGCCGCCAAACGGCTGCAGGCAAAAATAAAACAGAAAACGCGGAAGAGGCGCTCGTTACTGTGTAAAGTAAAGCTTCATACGCTGTAAGTGCACGACCTCAGGCCGAGGTAGACTGCGCGAACTCGGCAGAGTGCCATCGGCGAGGACTTCATACGTCACATTCGTGATGCAGCGCAGCACTGTGTACGGTCTAAAGTAGCGGTGCAGGAGCTTCTCCGACAGGCCTGGGCGACGTACTGAAATCCACACCCACACTTTGATGTCAGGGTGGTACTCGACGTGTCGATGTCGGTTGTAGCGTTGTGCATCCGTTGCCTGCTGCCGTCGGATGTGCATACGGGCCAGTTGGCGGGCTTCCTCTGAGTGCCGGCTAAATTTCTCGGCGTCTGGCGTGAGCGCCTGGTCGTCAGGGGTGCACAGAAGCATGGCGCCTAGCATCGTTTGAACTTCACGCCCATAGACGAGGCGAAGCGGCGTAAAGCGAGTCGTTACCTGAATCGCCGTGTTATAGGCAAACGTCACATTATGGGAGGATCTCGTCCCAAGTCTTGTGCTGTACTTCGACGTACATTGCGAGCATGTCCGCTAAGGTTTTGTTGAGGCGCTCCGTGGGCCCATTTGACTGCGGGTGGTATGCAGTAGTCTTGCAGTGGGTCGTGTGACTCAGCTTAAACACCTCGTTCATGAGCTGCGCTGTAAACGCGGTGCCTATATCGGTGATGACGGAGAACGGCGCATCGTTGCGTAAAACAATGTGGTGTATGAAGAAATGCGTGATTTCAGAGGTTGTACTGTGCGGCACCGCCTTGGTTTCCGAATAGCGCACCAAATAATCAGTCGCAATTGTAATCCACTTATTGCCAGAAGATGACGCCGGTAATTGGCCCAGAAGATCAATGCCGACTTTGTCAAAAGGAGTATGAGGTGGCGCTTCAGGTTGGAGCAAACCAGCGGGCTTTAGCGGTGGTGATTTACGACCCTGGCACTCACGGAAACCTCTGGCGTAGCTGTCACATATATTAAGGACCCTAAAATAAATTTTAAAGGAAAAAGGTGTGAAGAAGACGACGCGCAATGACCGAAGAATAAAGAAAGGAAGAAGAAGCATTCGTTGATGTGGAGAGCGATGATTGGTGGAGAAGCATTCGGTGCGGTGGAGAGAGATGATTGGTGGAGAAGAGAAGAAGACGACGACAAGGTTTACGTGGACTAACGCCGAGGCTATAAAAGGGCGAGTGAGAGCGAGGCACAGGGGGGAACAGCAGAGAAGCAGAGGCTCCGGCGGGTCAGGGACACTTTGGCTGGAAGAGAGCGACGCCGGCTACTGCTCTGGTGAGCTCGCGTTCTACGACTCCGCATCGTAGACTCCCTGCCGTGCCTGAGCCCATTCCGGGGAGTCAACAGAGGACAGTACCACCTGCTACGGCCAGGGGTGTCTCCAGCGCTGTTGCCACCCATCCGGGTGGTGCCCCCAACGCCAACAATACCGACATCGTCTCCACGGGCGCTTGGACCTGGAGCTTGTACGACGCAGCCAGCGACGCCAGCCCGAGCACGTCGAACACCGCCAGCGACGCCAGCCCAAGCACGGCGGACGCCGCCTCGACGCCGCCTACTGGATCCATACAACGACGCAGCCACACCGAACCAACCGTGAGCACGAACGCCGACCGCTAATAGTAGAACACTAGTAGTAGATGCTAGTAGCAGTGTGCCCGGGTCGTGTGTATTTATAGTCTTTGTGCTTTGTGTTAGTTTTGTTAGTTTAGTGTTTTAGTGTGTGTGCCACGTAGGGTGTATTAAATGTGCGTTTGTGTGGGTACACCCGTCGCCTAGTCCATTCTTTCGGTCCGAGTGTTCTTCGGAGAGATCCGTGACAAAGATAAGTGGCGAGCCTGTGCCAGGATACATTTCCTTTTTCTTTTCGCTTTGTCTCGGATTTTTCCGATCTCTCGACGCCAGAAAGGATGGATTTGGCAAGAACGTTAGAACTGGCGCTCAAGCTAGGGTTAAGCAAGGAAGAGGCGATGCATCTCTATGATGAGGAGGGAAAGAGGCAGAGAAAAGAAAGGGCACAAGCACGCGCAGACGCTCGTGAAGCAGAAGAACGCGAGGCGAAAAGAGCTCGTGAGGCAGGAGAGCGAGAAGAGAAAAGAGCTCGTGAAGCAGAAGAGCGCGAGGCAGAGAGGAGAGCTCGCGAGGCGGAAGGGCGAGAAGAGAAAAGAGCTCGCGAGGCAGAGAGAAGAGCTCGCGAGGCAGAAGAACAGGAGAAAAGAAGGATAGAACGGGAGAAGGAGTTCATTTTGTGGAAACAGGCGCATGTCGCGGGAGGATATGAGGAGATCACGGACAATGATCAGCGTTCTTTAGCGGGTACAGAATCTCCTAGACCAGCCAGAGTTTGCCCAAGGAAGCTGATGGCTCCTTTTGATGACAAGAGAGATGATTTGGATGCATATCTGCAACGATTCGAGCGGATAGCTTTGGGGCAAGGCTGGGAGCGCTGTGAATGGGCCACGGCATTGAGCATGTCGTTTAGTCGGAGAGGCGCTGAATGTTTTTGGAAGGATGCCTTCTGCTGATTCCATGGACTACGAGAAAGCCAAAAAGGCACTCCTCCAAAGATTCAGGCTTACGGCAGAGGGTCTTCGTGAGAGATTTCGCACCGCGAAACCTGAGGATTCGGAAACCGCTAAGCAGTTTTCCTGCAGGCTATCCAACTATTTTGATAGGTGGCTTGATATGTCAAACACAGAAAAGAGTTTTGAAGGGGTGCGTGACAAGCTGGTCACAGAGCAATTTTTTGCGTGTTGCAGCTCAAAGCTGGCGCTATTCCTGAAGGAATGAAAGTTGTGTTCATTAGAAGAGTTCGCCGATACTGCAGACCAATTCTTCGAGGCTCAAGGGTTAAGAAATTTGAGTAAGGCAAAGGAGGAAACACAAAAGGCTTTAGAGACAGATGCGGCAAAACCAAAATCATATGGCAGTGCATCAAAGGCGCCAGTAAGGTGTTTTCTCTGCGGCAGGGTGGGACACCATGCAGCTGACTGTCGGACTAGTAGCGCTGCCCAAAAAATTGTGTGTCAAGGTTGTAAGAGCAGGGGTCATACTCTGGATGAGTGCCGATACAGAACGCAGGACGGAGTTGCATGCGTTGTCGACTCTAGGGTAGAACTTGTTACGCCACCCGAAGTTCCACAGCTGAAAGGAGAGCAAACGCCGCTGGAAAATGAGGCAGTGAGCGGAACACCCAAGTCGAAAGCAGCAATGCCAGTGGTGGTTGGGCAAATAGGGGACCGTCCTATATTGGTGCTTAGAGACAGCGGAGCTAACACTGTCTTGGTTCGTAGAAGCCTGGTGAAGGACGAGGATCTTACAGGGGAAGCGTCGGCCGTCACTCTGGTAGACAGCACAGTAACGTACCTTCCTGAAGCTAGGATTCTAGTGTCCACGCCATATTATACTGGGCAGGTAGTGGCAAAATGCGTAGACCAACCCATCTACGATCTCATCCTGGGAAACATTATGGGTGCAAGAGGTGTCGAAGACCCCGATTACGAGTGGAGGATGCTCAGCGTTGAGGAACATCGAAAGGAGGAAAGGCCCGCGACAGCTCAGACGGGTGCAGTCAGTTTCTCGTCGGCAGTGGAGACAAGAGCTCAAGCGACAGCCCGAGCAACGCAGCGTCCGCTCTCTGCACCTGTTACGATGTGCCTTAGCGTAACACCGGGCGAAGTTGCAATTAGGCAAAAGGAAGACCCGAGCTTGAAGGCTTGCTTCGAAAGAGTCGGGGAAAAGGTGAAAAGAAAGAAGAGTCGGACGTCATTCGAGTATCAATTGGTAAATGGTCTTTTGCACAGGGAATGCGTATTTAGTTCAGGAATGCGGGTCCAACAGCTGGTGTTACGGAGAGCTATGCGAGAGACCGTGTTGCGATTAGGTCATGATGCCATTATGGCCGGACACCAGGGTGTTCAAAAAACGGTGTCTAGGATCAACGAGGAGTTCTTTTGGCCGGGTGTTCACAGTGACGTTAAGCGCTTTGTTCGCTCATGTGATGTGTGCCAGCGCACAGTTCCGAAGGAAAGAGTTGGTCCCGTACCTCTGGGCAAGATGCCAGCCATCGACCTACCATTTCAGCGAGTTCCAATTGACATTGTGGGGCCAATCTCTCCAGTATCCGTCAAAGGCAATAAATATGTGCTGACTCTAGTTGACGTGGCCACTCGTTATCCTGACGCTATTCCACTGAGAACTATTGACAGTATCCAAGTGGCGGAGGCTCTTGTGGAAATGTTTTCGCGTTATGAGTTCCCGAGGGAAATTTTGAGTGACCGGGGCTCGAACTTCATGTCGGAGCTAATGAAGGAGGTTAACCGCCTTTTGTCAGTGAGGCAGTTATTGACGACGCCTTACCATCCCATGTGTAATGGGCTTGTAGAGCGGTTCAATGGCACCCTAAAAAATATGATCAAGAAATTGTGCCAGGAGAGACCTACTGATTGGGATAGATATCTCCCAGCTCTTTTGTTCGCTTACCGCGAAGTAGCACAAACGAGTCTTGGTTTCTCGCCTTTCGAGATGTTGTATGGGAGAACCGTTAGAGGTCCACTTACAATACTCAAGGAGTTGTGGGCTAATAGGGAGATTGCATCAGATCTCAAGACAACTTACCCATACGTTCTTGAATTGCGGGACAAGTTGGAAGAAACATGCAGGCTTGCACATCAAGGCCTGGAAAGGGCGCGTGCACGCTACAAGGGCTACTATGACAAGAAAGCCACTCACAGGAATTTGAATCCGGGCGACAAGGTTCTCATCTTGCTACCCACGGATAATAATAAGTTACTGATGCTGTGGACTGGCCCTTACCTTGTGACGCAGAAGAAAAATGACATGGATTATGAGTTACTGATAAATAACACCAAGAAGGTGTTCCATGCAAACATGTTGAAAACGCACGAAGAAAGAGTTCCCGTACAGTGCGCCCCCAAGGGAGCATGCTCGGTAGTAGCCGAGGAGACAGATGATGTTGTCGAGATGCCCACATGCATTGGTAAGAAAACTGTAGGTTGGGATAAGGTGCTAATTAA
Source organism: Amblyomma americanum (assembly GCA_030143305.2). Taxonomy (NCBI): domain Eukaryota; kingdom Metazoa; phylum Arthropoda; class Arachnida; order Ixodida; family Ixodidae; genus Amblyomma; species Amblyomma americanum. Next base: position 5,531 of record JARKHS020026327.1, on the reverse strand, counting down.
CCCCAATTTGAATGAAGCCCGAAGCTCCCAGATAAATGCCCTACTCCAAAGCAAAGAGGATGTGTTTTCAGATGTGCCGGGCAAAACGGATGTCATATGTTGCAGACTAGACCTCTCTACAGATAGACCAATCAGCGTGAAGCAATACCCACTAACTTTAGCAGTTCAAGAATCAATAGAAAAGGAGGTGCGGGATATTTGGAGCTTGGTGTGATTGAGAGGTCATGGTCAGCGTACAATGCGCCTCTCGTGGTTGTCAAGAAACCCGATGGTACTAACCGACTGTGTGTAGATTTTCGTCGGCTAAATGACATCATAGTACCCGATGCAGAGCTCATACCAAAAGCGGACGTGGTGTTCGCTAAGGTGGCTCACAAAAGGTTTTTTTTATACATTTGTCTTAGCTAAAGGATATTGGCAAATACCAATGGAAGATTCTTCTAAAGAGAAGACTGCCTTTTCGTGCTCGGCGGGTTTATTCCAGTTTAAATTCATGCCTTTTGGTTTGAAGACAGCGTCTGCAATATTCACGAAGCTGATGAGGAAGGTTTTGGATGGGCTCCAAAATGTAGAACACTATATTGATGACATACTGGTGGCAACAGATACGTGGGAAGAGCATGTAATTACACTGGAAAAACTATTTGATAGAATTCAGCAAGCCAGGTTGACCATAAAACCGGCGAAATGTGAGGTGGGCTTTGAAGCCATTTCTTTTCTCGGACACAAGCTGGGGATGGGCCGTATCGCGACGAAAGACGACACCTTGGACAAAATACAGCAGGCCCAGACACCGACGACCAAGAAAGAGGTACAGTCGTTCCTGGGTCTGACGGGATACTACAGGGACTTTATTCCCGATTATGCCCACATAGCCGACCCGCTTGTCGAACTAAGAAGGGGGCAAGCAATAAGCTGAATTGGACTGCTGAACATGAAAATGCATTCGTAATGTTAAAAGGGTATATGGCAAAACCACCCGTTCTGCTTGCTCCGAATCTGGGTAAAGAGTTCTTCCTTCGCACTGATGCGTCAGACCGAGCTTTAGGAGCCGTACTCTTGCAAGAAGAGAATCGCGTGCTATATCCGGTATTTTTTGCAAGCAAGTGATTATCGGCTAGTGAACGCAACTACTCCACTGTTGAAAAGGAATGTGTGGCGGTGGTGTGGGCGGTAAAGAAATTCCACATTTATCTTTATGGGAGACATTTCAGGATTCAAACAGATCATCAACCGCTTGAATATTTAACCAAGGCCAAAATGAACAATTGTAAAGTAATGAGATGGAGTTTGGCCTTGCAAGAATACTCATTACAGGTTGAATATATTAAAGGGAGAGATAACGTTGGAGCGGACTTCATGAGTAGAGCCAACTGAACAGCTCTAGGTATCTCTGGCATGTATCTTGTTGTTGTTGTTGTGTTAATGTATCTCTGGGATTTATCTTGTTGTTGTTGCTGCTGTTGGTGTTACGTGATTATACAAGGGAGCGTGTTGTGGACACGAACATGTTTATTAAGGACTCTGTACGGACAGCGGCAGTGGTGTGTTAGTGTTCTGAACACACAATTTGGTGTGCTGTGTTCGTGGTGTGAGTTTGGTGTGTGCTGGACCTCTGCGGTGTGATGTGTGCTGGGTCCAGAATAGCCACAGAAGATAGTCGGTTGGAATGGATGGTTTGAAGATGAGGATGACGTGAGCAGTTTTTCATGGAAAAACTCTTGAGAGAGGGGGCCCTTGTCACATATATTAAGTACCCTAAAATAAATTTTAAAGGAAACAGGTGTGAAGAAGACGACGCGAATTAACCGAAGAATAAAGAAGAGGAAGAAGAACCATTCGTTGATGTGCAGAGCGATGATTGGTGGAGAAGCATTCGGTGCGGTGGAGAGAGATGATTGGTGGAGAAGAGAAGAAGACGACGACAAGGCTTACGTGGAGTAACACCGAGGCTATAAAAGGGCGAGTGAGAGCGAGGCACAGGGGGGAACAGCAGAGAAGCGGAGGCTCCGGCGGGTCAGGGACACTGGCTGAAAGAGAGCGACGCCGGCTACTGCTCCGGTGAGCTCGCGTTCTACGACTCCGCATCGTAGACTTCCTGCCGTGCCTGAGCCCATTCCGGGGAGTCAACAGAGGACGCTACCACCTGCTACGGCCAGGGGTGTCTCCAGAGCTGTTGCCACCCATCAGGGTGGTGCCCCCAAAGCCAACAATACCGGCATCGTCTCCACGGGCGCTTGGACCTGGAGCTTGTACGACGCAGCCAGCGACGCCAGCCCGAGCACGTCGAACACCGCCAGCGACGCCAGCCCAAGCACGGCGGATGCCGCCTCGACGCCGCCTACTGGATCCATACAACGACGCAGCCACACCGAACCAACCGTGAGCACGAACGCCGACCGCTAATAGAAGCACACTAGTAGTAGATGCTAGTAGCAGTGTGCCCGGGTCGTGTGTATTTATAGTCTTTGTGCTTTGTGTTAGTTTTGTTAGTTTTGTGTTCTAGTGTGTGTGCCACGTAGGGTGTATTAAATGTGCGTTTGTGTGGGTACACCCGTCGCCTAGTCCATTCTTTCGGTCCGAGTGTTCTTCGGAGAGATCCGTGACAGTAGCGGTGGATGGTCTTTACAAGTTTAGGCCAATTATAGGCCTGACGCACTCGAGCGAGCGTGCGTGCAAATCCCAAGTGGCCAGAGGTGGGTTCATCATGACACGCTGAAAGAATGCCGTCGCGGAGGTCTGATGGCACGACTAGGAGGTAGGTCCGGTCACCGTTGTTGGAGTTTTTCTTGTACAGTACGCCATTGCGAATGAAAAAAGAAGACAAATGGCGTGAGAAGGGTCGAGGTAAGTTGGAAGCATGGCCCTCTAGGTGATCCATGACAGACCACAGGTCAGCGTCAGCACCCTGCCTTGCCGCCAACTCTGAACACTGACCACGCCTAGGAAACGATTGTCACCCTCTGTGTTGTCATCAGCTTGCTCGACGGGTGCGCGTGAGAGCGTGTCGGCGTTTACGTCCGGACTTATAGGCAATTGCGTAATTAAATTCTTGAAGGCGAAGGCTCCAGCGTGCTAAGCGGCCTGCTGGGTCCTGGAGACTGGTCAGCCAACACAAGGAATGGTGGTCTGTGACCACTCTGCAATGGCGACAATAGAGATAAGGTCAAAATTTCATCGTGGCACAGACGACAGCGAGGCACTTCTTTTCCGAGGTGGAGTAGTTTATTTCGGTGCGCGAGAGTGTGCGACTCGCATACGCGATCGCACGTTCCACGCCTTCTTGATGTTCAACGAGGACGGCACCAAGCCCGATGTTGCTAGCGTCGGTGTTTATCTCTGCAGCCGCCTCCTCATCAAAGTGAGCAAGCACAGGGGTAGTGTGCAGCCTTCGGCGCAGCTCTGTGAAAGCAGCCTGTTCCTCGGCACTCCAGACGAACGGTATATCGTCATGCGTTAAAAGGGTCAGGGGTTCAGCGATCTTGGAGAAGTCGGCGATGAAACGGCGGTAGTAGGCGCACAAATCCAAGAATTGCTTGAGAGTTTTCTTTGCTGTTGGACGGGGAAACTCGGCTACGGCGGCAGTATTCTCGGGACCGGGTCTTACACCGTCGACGCTCACAACATGGCCGAGAAACTTGAGCTCTTTGTAGCCAAAGTGGCATTTCTCAAGTTTAATTGTCAAGTCAACCAACCGCATGGTATACAACACGGTCCACAGGCATTCAAGGTGTTGGTCGAATGTTTCTGAAAACACCACCATGTCATCTGGGTAAAATAAACAGGTTTGCCATTTGAGACCAACCAGGACAGTCTGCGCTGAAACGTCTCCGGCGCAGAGCAAAGGCCGAAGGGCAAAACCTTAAATTCGTATAGGCCGTCGGATGTCATGAAGGCAGTTTTTTCGCTGTCATGTTCATCAACCTCAATCTGCCATAATCCGCGCTTTAGGTCGATCGACGAAAATTACTTGGTGCGGTGAAGTCCTGTCCAGTGAGTAGATGTGGAGCAGCGGGTAGACGTCCTTTTTCGTTATGGCGTTCACCTTACAGTAACCAATGCAAAAGCGCAATGTCCCATCCTTCTTCTTAATCAGCCCGACGGGCGACGGGCGATGGACTCTTAGTGGGCCGAATAATGTCGTCTGTAAGCATCTCCTTCACCTGCGTTTCGATGGCGTCGCGTTCCTTCAGGCAAATGCGGTACGGCTGCTGTCGTCTGGGGCGAGCGTCAACGGAAGTGATGATCCGACGCTTCGTGATCGCCGTTTGCCGCTCTTTCGAGGAGGATGCAAAGCAGCTTTTGTGTTGGAACAGTAGGGCGCGGAGGTCGCGCTGTTGAGTAGCTGAGAGCCCGGAGCCAATATCGATGCGATCCAGGGACGTGTCCTGTCGTCCCACGGCCTCAGACGCAAAGCACTCAGTAACATCGGCCAATTGGTCGGCCCACGCGACGGCAGTAGCTCGGAAGAGGTAAAATTAGTAATCAGGAGTTTGGACCGACCGTTACGGAGTTGGACAAGGCTTTGGGCTGAGCAAATGCCTTGTGTCAGCAGCAAGAAAAGGTTGCCCACGGCGACTGCAGGGCAATCACATAGCCCATCATCGCATTCGACGCATGTAAAAACGATAGCGGGCGGCGGGATGAAAAGACTTTCAGTGAAAATACGAAGGGCGGAGCTGCGTTGAGGAACATCTGAGGTGTCGTCGGCTTTCTCTGCAGAAAACGCAACGGTTCTGTGCCGCAGGTGGATAATAGCACCATTCTCACGGAGAAAATCTACTCCAAAAATCAAGTCATGGGAACAACCGCGGAGCACCAGGCACCTATGAACGTCGAGTTGCTGGTCTGGACACTAGCCGTGCACTCTCCAAGCGGAGTAATGATATGCTCCCCGCTGTCCGGATCTGCACGCCAGAGCAAGGAGTTGCAACTTTCTTTAGAAGTGCTGCCAAGTTTTCCTCTCGTAATTGAAAACTCCACACCTGTGTCCGCCAACCCACTAATGCTGTGACCGTCGAGCAGCATGGGTATGTCGAGTTAGAAACGGTCTTTTAGTTCAGATGCTGTCGTCGACGTCGACAAAGCTCTATTATCGGATGTCTGCGTAGACAGGGGTGTTTACAGCGTCGATATCTAGCGACCACGCCCCCGGAGGTCGCTGTCTTGAGTTTTCGCGGCGGGGTCTGGGCGAGCGGTCCGCCGTCGCTCGCGAGGAGTTCTGCGCATTCGGTCAAAACGATGATCGGAGAGGCGACGGTGAACGGTACTGACGCCGAACCATGGACTACAGAGGTTGCTGGGTCACGTACTCTTCAATCTCATGGGGCCGTTGGCCAAATCGAGGCCATGGCGCATCGGAGGAAAAGCCCTGCAGGCCAAGCTCTCGATATGGGCACCGGCGGAACAGGTGACCGGGCTCCCCACAGTGGAAGCACAAACGCCGGCGGTCAGGGCTACGCGAGACGTCCGCTCTGCGCAGGGATTGTCGATCACTAGGGATGCCGTGCTGCACTGGCTGCATGGATGGG